>CM049393.1:4134583-4178742 GCA_026937815.1 Etheostoma perlongum | reverse complement strand
ACACAGGAACATACTACTACTACTGCTCTACACAGGGAACATACTACTACTACTGCTGTACAGGAGACAATACTACTACTACTACTGCTTTTGTACACAGGGAACATACTACTGCTCTACACAGGGAACATACTACTACTACTGTACACAGGGGAACATACTACTACTACTGCTGGGGGACAGACTACTACTACTGCTCTACAGGGAACATGCCTACTACTACTGCTGTACACAGGAACATACTACTACTACTGCTGTACACAGGGAACATACTACTACTACTACTGCTCTACACAGGGAACATACTACTACTGTACACAGGGAACATACTACTACTACTGCTGTACACAGCTACTACTACTGCTTTGTACACAGGGAACATACTACTACTACTGCTGTACACAGGGGAGACTTATACTACTACTACTGCTGTACACGGGAACATACTACTACTACTGCTGTACACGGGGAACATACTACTACTACTGCTGTACACAGGGGACAGACATTACTACTACTGCTCTACACAGGGGAACATGCTACTACTACTGCTGTTACACAGGGAACATACTACTTTACTGCTGCACAGAACATACTACTACTACTACTACTGCTGTACACAGGGAACATACTACTACTACTGCTGTACACACACAGGAACAATACTACTACTACTGCTGTACACAGGGGCTGCTACTACTACTGCTGTACACGGGAACATACTACTACTACTACTGCTCTGAGAGACATACTACTACTACTGCTTTGTACACAGGAACATCTACTACTACTGCACTGTACACAGGAACATACTACTACTACTGCTGTACACAGGAACATACTACTACTACTGCTGTACACAGAGACATACTACTACTACTGCTGTACACAGGGAACATACTACTACTACTGCTGTACACAGAACATACTACTACTACTGCTGTACACAGGGAACATACTACTACTACTGCTGTACACAGGGAACATACTACTACTACTGCTGTACACATTTGAGACAATACTACTACTACTGCTGTACACAGGAACATACTACTACTACTGCTGTACACAGGGAACATACTACTACTACTGCTGCACAGGGCATACTACTGCTGCTGTACACAGGGAACATACTACTACTACTGCTGTACACAGGGCAACCACTACTACTACTGCTCTACACAGGAACATACTACTACTACTGCTCTACACAGAACATACTACTACTACTGCCTTTGGGGAACATACTGCACTACTGCTGTACACAGAACATACTACTACTACTGCTGTACACAGGGACAGACCACTACTACTGCTCTACACAGAACCATACTACTACTGTACACAGGGAACATACTACTACTACTGCTGTACACAGGGAACATACTACTACTACTACTGCTCTACACAGGGAACATACTACTACTACTGCTGTACACAGGGAACATACTACTACTACTGCTGTACACAGGGAACATACTACTACTACTGCTGTACACAGGAACATACTACTACTACTGCTGTACACAGGGGAACATACTACTACTACTGCTGTACACAGGGGAACATACTACTACTACTGCTGTACACACGGGGAACATACTACTACTACTGCTGTACACAGGGGAACATACTACTACTACTGCTGTACACAGGGAACATACTACTACTACTGCTGTACACAGAACATACTACTACTACTGCTGTACACAGGGAACATACTACTACTACTGCTGTACACAGGGAACATACTACTACTACTGCTGTGCACGGGAACATACTACTACTACTGCTGTACACAGGGGAACATACTACTACTACTGCTGTGCAGGGAACATACTACTACTACTGCTCTACACAGGGAACATACTACTACTACTGCTCTACACAGGGAACATACTACTACTACTGCTGTACACGCCTACTACTACTACTGCTGTACACAGGAACATACTACTACTACTGCTCTACACAGGGAACATACTACTACTACTGCTGTACACAGGGAACATACTACTACTACTGCTGTACACAGGGACAGACTACTACTACTGCTCTACAGGAACATACTACTACTACTGCTGTACACAGGAACATACTACTACTACTGCTGTACAGGGAACATACCTACTACTACTGCTCTACACAGGGAACATACTACTACTACTGCTGTACACAGGGAACATACTATTTCTACTGCTGTACACAGGGAACATACTACTACTACTGCTGTACACAGGGAACATACTACTACTACTGCTGTACACAGAGGGGAACATACTACTACTACTGCTGTACACAGGGAACATACTACTACTGCACCAACGTACACAGGGCCACTACTACTACTGCTGTACTGGGGACAGACTACTACTACTGCTGTACACAGGGATACTACTACTACTGCTGTACACAGGGGAACATACTACTACTACTGCTGTGCACAGAGACATACTACTACTACTACTGCTCTGGGAACATGCACTACTGCTGCTGTACAGGGGAACATACTACTACTACTGCTGTGTACACAGGGAACATACTACTACTACTGCTTAACACAGGAACAAACACTACTACTACTGCAATACGAACATACTACTACTACTGCTGCACACAGGAACATATTACTACTACTGCTGTACACAGCCAGGAACATAATACTACTACTGCTGTAATAGATAGACTACTACTACTGCTCTCTACACAGGGAACATACTACTACTACCTGTACACAGGAACATACTACTACTACTGCTGTACACAGGAACAGCATACTACTACTGCTGTACACAGGGGAACATAGGGAACATACTACTACTACTGCTCTGCACGAGAACATACTACTACTACTGCCTGTGCACAGGGGAACATACTACTACTACTGCTGTACACGAGACATACTACACAGGGGAACATACTACTACTACTGCTGTACACAGGGGACATACTACTACTACTGCTCTACACAGGAACATACTACTACTACTACTGTACACAAGGAACATGCTACTACTACTGCTGTACACAGGGAACATATACTACTACTACTGCTCTACACAGGGGAACATACTACTACTACTGCTGTACACAGGGAACATATCACTACTACTGCTCTACACAGGACAGACTACTACTACTGCTGCTCTACACAGGAACATACTACTACTACTGCTGTACACAGGGGAACATGCTACTACTACTGCTGCACAGGGGAACATACTACTACTACTGCTCTGCACAGGAACACTACTACTACTGCTCTACACAGGGAACATACTACTACTACTGCTCTACACAGGGAACATGCTACTACTACTGCTCTACACAGGGAACATACTACTACTACTCTTACACAGGGGAACATACTACACTACTGCTGCAATGGGGGAACATGCTACTACTACTGCTGTACACAGGGAACATACTACTACTACTACTGCTCTACACAGGGGAACACTACTACTACTGCTGTGCACACAGGGGAACATGCTACTACTACTGCTGTGCACAGGGAACATGCTACTACTACTGCTCTGCACAGGGGAACATACTACTACTACTGCTCTACACGGGGGAACATGCTACTACTACTGCTCTACACAGGGGGACATGCTACTACTACTAACTGTACACAGGGACATGCTACTACTACTGTTCATTACACAGGACATACTACTACTACTGCTGTGCACAGGGGGAACATGCTACTACTACTGCTCATGCTACTACTACTGCTGTACACAGGGGACTTAATACTACTACTACTGCTGTACACAGGGGAACAATACTACTACTACTGTATGTACACAGGGGAACAATGCTACTACTACTGCTGTACACAGGGAACATACTACTACTACTGCTGTACACAGAGACATGCCTACTACTGCACAACAGTACTGGGAGACATACTACTACTACTGCTGTACACAGGAACATGCTACTACTACTGCTCTACACAGGGAACATGCTACTACTACTGCTCTGGGGAGACATGCTACTACTGCTGTGCACAGGACATACTACTACTACTGCTGTTACACAGGGGAACATACTACTACTACTGCTGTACACAGGGGAACATACTAACTACTACTGTAACGTACACGGGAACATACTACTGCTACTGCTGTACACAGGGAACATACTACTACTACTGCTGTACGCAGGGGCAATACTACTACTACTGCTGTACACAGGGAACATACTACTACTACTGCTGTACACAGGGGAACATACTACTACTACTGCTGTACACAGAGACATACTACTACTACTGCTGTACACGGGAACATACTACTGCTCTACAGGGAACATACTACTACTACTGCTCTACAGGGACATGCTGCTACTGCTGCTGTGCACGGGGACAATACTACTACTGCTGCTGTGCACGGGGACATGCTACTACTGCTGCTGTACACGGGAGACGTAATACTACTGCTACTGCTGTGCGGGAACAGCTACTACTACTGCTGTACACAGGGGGACATGCTACTACTACTGCTGTGCACAGGGGACATACTATACTACTACTGCTCTACACGGGGGGACATGCTACTACTACTACTGTACACAGGAACATAACTGCTGTACACAATACTACTGCTGTGCACAGGAACACTGCTGTACTACTACTACTACTGCTGTTACACAGGGGAACATACTACATTACTACTGCTGTACACAGGGAACATACTACTACTACTGCTGTACAATAGGAACATACTACTACTACTGCTGTACACAGGGGAACATACTACTACTACTGCTGTACACACAGGGGAACAATACTACTACTACTGCTGTACACAGGACATACTACTACTACTACTGCTGTACACTGGGGACATACTACTACTACTGCTCTACACAGGAACATACTACTACTACTGCTGTACACAGGAACATACTACTACTACTGCTGTACACAGGAACATACTACTACTACTGCTGTACACAGGGAACATACTACTACTACTGCTGTACACAGGGAACATACTACTACTACTGCTCTACACAGGGTAACAACATACTACTACTACTGCTGTACACAGGGAACATACTACTACTACTGCTGTACTACTACTACTACTGCTGTACACAGGGAACATACTACTACTACTGCTGTACACAGGGAACATACTACTACTACTACTGTACACAGGGAACATACTACTACTACTGCTGGGGAACATACTACTACTACTGCTCTACACAGGAACATACTACTACTACTGCTGTACACAGGGAACATACTACTACTACTGCTGTACACTAGGGAACATACATACTACTACTACTGCTGTACACAGGGAACACTACTACTGCTCTACTACTACTGCTGTACACAGGGAACATACTACTACTACTGCTGTACACAGGGAACATATACTACTACTACTGCTCTACACAGGGAACATACTACTACTACTGCTGTACACAGGGGAACATACTACTACTACTGCTGTACACAGGGGAACATACTACTACTACTGCTGTACACAGGAACATACTACTACTACTGCTGTACACAGGGGAACATACTACTACTACTGCTGTACACAGGGGAACATACTACTACTACTGCTGTACACAGGGAACATACTACTACTACTGCTGTACACAGGGGAACATACTACTACTACTGCTGTACACAGGGAACATACTACTACTACTGCTGTACACAGAACATACTACTACTACTGCTGTACACGGGAACATACTACTACTACTGCTGTACACAGGGAACATACTACTACTGCTGTACACGGGAACATACTACTACTACTGCTGGAGACATACTACTACTACTGCTGTACAGGGAACATACTACTACTACTGCTCTACACAGGGAACATACTACTACTACTGCTCTACACAGGGAACATACTACTACTACTGCTCTACACAGGGAACATACTACTACTACTGCTCTACACAGGGAACATACTACTACTACTGCTGTACACAGGGAACATACTACTACTACTGCTGTACACAGGGACAGACTACTACTACTGCTCTACAGGAACATACTACTACTACTGCTGTACACAGGAACATACTACTACTACTGCTGTACACAGGGAACATACTACTACTACTGCTCTACACAGGGAACATACTACTACTGCTGTACACAACATACTACTACTACTGCTGTACACAGGGAACATACTACACAGGAACATGCATACTACTACTACTGCTACACAGAGGGGAACATACTACTACTACTGCTGTACACAGGGAACATACTACTACTACTGCTACTACTGCTGTACTGGGGACTACTACTACTACTGCTGGGAACATACTACTACTACTGCTGTACACAGGGGAACATACTACTACTACTGCTGTGCACAGAGACATACTACTACTACTACTGCTCTACACAGAACATGCACTACTACTACTGCTGTACACAGGGGAACATACTACTACTACTGCTGTACACGGGGAACATACTACTACTACTGAACATACATACTACTACTACTGCTGTACACAGGGAACATACTACTACTACTGCTGCACAGGAACATACACTAGGAACACATACTACTACTACTGCTGTACACAGGAACATACTACTACTACTGCTGTACACAGGGAACATACTACTACTACTGCTGTACACAGGGGAACATACTACTACTACTGCTGTACACAGGAACATACTACTACTACTGCTGTACACAGGAACATATACTACTACTGCTGTACACAGGGGAACATACTACTACATGCTGTTTACAGGGAACATACTACTAATACTACTACTACATACTACTACACTGTACACAGGGAACATACTACTACTACTGCTGTACACACAGGGAACATACTACTACTACTGCTGTGCACGGGAACAGACCCTACTACTGCTCTACACAGGGGAACATACTATACTACTACATACTACTACTACTGCTGTACACAGGAACATACTACTACTACTACTGCTCTACACAGGAACATATACTACTACTACTACTACTACTGCTGCACAGGGGAACATACTACTACTACTGCTGTACACAGGGAACATACTACTACTACTGCTGTACACAGGGAACATACTACTACTACTGCTGTACACAGGAACATACTACATACACAGGAACATACTACTACTACTGCTGTACACAGGGGAACATACTACTACTACTGCTGTACACAGGGAACATACTACTACTACTGCTGTACACGGGGGAACATACTACTACTACTGTACACAAGGGGAACATACTACTACTACTGCTGTACACAGGGGAACATACTACTACTACTGCTGTACACAGGGAACATACTACTACTACAGGAACATACTACTACTGCTGTACACAGGGACAGGAACATACACTACTACTACACAGGAACATACTACTACTACTGCTGTACACAGGAACATACTACTACTACTACTGCTGTACACAGGGAACATACTACTACTACTGCTGTACACAGGGAACATACTACTACTACTACTGCTCTACACTACTGGGGACAGACTACTACTACTGCTCTACACAGGGGAACATACTACTACTACTGCTACTACTACTGCTGTACACGGGGAACATACTACTACTACTACTGCTCTACAGGGAACATACTACTACTACGGGGAATACTACTGCTGTACACGGGAACATACTACTACTACTGCTGTACACAGGAACATACTACTACTACTGCTGTGAACATACTACTACTACTGCTGTACAAGGGGAACATACTACTACTACTGCTGTACAGGAACATACTACTACTACTGCTGTACACAGGGGACAGACATACTACTGCTCTACACAGGGAACATACTACTACTACTGCTGTACACAGGGGAACATACTACTACTACTGCTGTACACAGGGAACAACATACTACTACTACTGCTCTACACAGGGAACATACTACTACTACTGCTGTACACAGGGAACATACTACTACTACTGCTGTACACAGGGAACATACTACTACTACTGCTGTGCACACACAGGGAACATACTACTACTACTACTACTAGGAACATACTACTACTACTGCTGTACACAGGAACATACTACTACTACTGCTGTACATTGGGTGGGGGAACATACTACTACTGCTCTACACAGGGAACATACTACTACTGCTGTACACAGGGAACATACTACTACTACTGCTGTACACAGGGAACATACTACTACTACTGCTGTACACAGGAACATACTACTACTACTGCTGTACACAGGGAACATACTACTACTACATGCTACTACACAGGGAACATACTACTACTACTGCTGTACACAGGGAACATACTACTACTACTACTGTACACAGGAACATACTACTACTACACAGGAACATACTACTACTACTACTGTACACAGGGAACATACTACTACTACTGCTCTACACAGGAACATACTACTACTACTGCTGTACACAGGGAACATACTACTACTACTGCTGTACACAGGGAACATACTACTACACACAGGTAACAGACTACTACTACTACTTTACACAGGGAACATACTACTACTACTACTGTACACAGGGAACATACACACTGCTGTACACAGGGAACATACTACTACTACTGCTGTACACAGGAACATACTACTACTACTACTGCTCTACACACAGGAACATACTACTACTACTGCTGTACACAGGGAACATACTACTACTACTGCTGTACACAGGGAACATACTACTACTACTGCTGTACACAGGGAACATACTACTACTACTGCTGTACTACTACTACCAAGCTTTGCCACAGGGAACATACTACTACTACTGCTGTGCACAGGGAACATGCTACTACTACTGCTGTACACAGGAACATACTACTACTACTGCTGTACACAGGAACATACTACTACTACTGCTCTACACAGGGAACATACTACTACTACTGCTGTACACAGGGAACATGCCTACTACTACTGCTGTACACAGGGAACATACTACTACTACTGCTGTACACAGGGAACATACTACTACTACTGCTCTACACAGGAACATACTACTACTACTGCTGTACACAGGAACATACTACTACTACTGCTGTACTACTACTACTGCTGTACACAGGAACATACTACTACTACTGCTGTACACAGGAACATACTACTACTACTGCTGTACACAGGAACATACTACTACTACTGCTACTACAAGGGAACATACTACTACTACTGCTGTACACAGGGGAACATACTACTACTACTGCTGTACACAGGAACATACTACTACTACTGCTGTACACAGGAACATACTACTACTACTGCTGTACACAGGGAACATACTACTACTACTGCTGTACAGGAACATACTACTACTACTGCTGTACACAGGAACATACTACTACTACTGCTGTACACAGGAACATACTACTACTACTACACAGGGGAACATGCACTACTACTGCTACAGGAACATACTACTACTACTGCTGTACACAGGAACATACTACTACTACTGCTGTACACAGGAACATACTACTACTACTGCACTACACAGGGGAACATACTACTACTACTACTGCTGCACACAGGGAACATACTACTACTACTGCTGTACACAGGAACATACTACTACTACTGCTGTACACAGGAACATACTACTACTACTGCTGTACACAGGGAACATACTACTACTACTGCTGTACACAGGGAACATACTACTACTACTGCTGTGAACATACTACACTACTGCTGTACACGGGGGGAACATACTACTACTACTACTGCTGTACACAGGGAACATACTACTACTACTGCTGTACACAGGGAACATACTACTACTACTGCTGTACACAGGGAACATACTACTACTACTACTGCTCTACACAGGGAACATACTACTACTACTGCTGTACACAGGGAACATACTACTACTACTGCTGTACACAGGAACATACTACTACTACTGCTGTACACAGGGGAACATACTACTACTACTGCTGTACACAGGGAACATACTACTACTACTGCTGTACACAGGGAACATACTACTACTACTGCTGTACACAGGGAACATACTACTACTACTGCTGTACACAGGGAACATACTACTACTACTGCTGTACACAGGGGAACATACTACTACTACTACACAGGAACATACTACTACTACTACACAGGGAACATACTACTACTACTACTGCT
This sequence comes from Etheostoma perlongum, assembly GCA_026937815.1. Taxonomy (NCBI): domain Eukaryota; kingdom Metazoa; phylum Chordata; class Actinopteri; order Perciformes; family Percidae; genus Etheostoma; species Etheostoma perlongum. Next base: position 4,168,563 of record CM049393.1, on the reverse strand, counting down.
GTACACAGGAACATACTACTACTACTGCTCTACACAGGGAACATACTACTACTACTGCTCTACACAGGGAACATACTACTACTACTGTACACAGGGAACATACTACTACTACTGCTGTACACAGGAACATACTACTACTACTGCTGTACACAGGGAACATACTACTACTACTGCTGTACACAGGGAACATACTACTACTACTGCTACACAGGAACATACTACTACTAGGGAACATACTACTACTACTGCTGTACACAGGGAACATACTACTACTACTGCTGTACACAGGAACATACTACTACTACTGCTGTACAGGGAACATACTACTACTACTGCTGTACACAGGGGAACATACTACTACTACTGCTCTACACAGGGAACATACTACTACTACTGCTGTACACAGGAACATACTACTACTACTACTGCTGTACACAGGAACATACTACTACTACTGCTGTACACAGGGAACATACTACTACTACTGCTGTACACAGGGAACATACTACTACTACTGCTGTACACAGGGAACATACTACTACTACTACTGCTGTACACAACACACTACTACTACTGGGAACATACTACTACTACTGCTGTACACAGGGAACATACTACTACTACTGCTGCACACAGGGAACATAGGGAACATACTACTACTACTGCTGTACACAGGGAACATACTACTACTACTGCTGTACACAGGGAACATACTACTACTACTGCTGTACACAGGGAACATACTACTACTACTGCTGTACACAGGGAACATACTACTACTACTGCTGTACACAGGGAACATACTACTACTACTGCTGTACACAGGAACATACTACTACTACTGCTGTACACAGGAACATACTACTACTACTGCTGTACACAGGGAACATACTACTACTACTGCTGTACACAGGGAACATACTACACAGGAACTACTACTACTGCTGTACACAGGGAACATACTACTACTACTGCTGTACAGGAACATACTACTACTACTGCTGCTGAACATACATACTACTACTACTGCTGTACACAGGAACATACTACTACTACTGCTGTACACAGGGGAACATACTACTACTGCTGTACACAGGGAACATACTACTACTACTGCTGTACACAGGGAACATACTACTACATACTACTACTACACAGGGAACATACTACTACTACTGCTGTACACAGGAACATACTACTACTACTGCTGTACACAGGGAACATACTACTACTACTGCTGTACAGGGGAACATACTACTACTACTGCTGTACACAGGGAACATACTACTACTACTGCTGTACACAGGAACATACTACTACTACTGCTGTACACAGGGAACATACTACTACTACTGCTGTACACAGGAACATACTACTACTACTGCTGTACACAGGAACATACTACTACTACTGCTGTACACAGGAACATACTACTACTACTGCTGTACACAGGGAACATACTACTACTACTGCTGTACACACAGGAACATACTACTACTACTGCTGTACACAGGGAACATACTACTACTACTACTACTACTGTTACACAGGGAACATACTACTACTACTGCTGTACACAGGGAACATACTACTACTACTGCTGTACAGGAACATACTACAGGGAACATACTACTACTACTGCTGCACACAGGAACATACTACTACTACTGCTGCTCTACACAGGAACATACTACTACTACTGCTGTACACAGGAACATACTACTACTACTGCTGTACACAGGAACATACTACTACTACTGCTCTACACAGGGAACATACTACTACTACTGCTGTACACAGGAACATACTACTACTACTGCTGGAGGGGAACATACTACTACTACTACTGCTGTACACAGGGAACATACTACTACTACTGCTACACTACACAGGGAACATACTACTACTACTGCTGTACACAGGGAACATACTACTACTACTGCTACACAGGGAACATACTACTACTACTGCTCTACACAGGAACATACTACTACTACTGCTGTACACAGGAACATACTACTACTACTGCTGTACACAGGAACATACTACTACTACTGCTGTACACAGGGAACATACTAACTATACACAGGAACATACTACTACTACTGCTGTACACAGGGAACATACTACTACTACTGCTGTACACAGGGACATACTACTACTACTGCTCTACACAGGGAACATACTACTACTACTGCTGTACACAGGGAACATACTACTACTACTGCTTACACAGGGGAACATACTACTACTACTGCTGTACACAGGGGAACATACTACTACTACTGCTCTACACAGGGAACATACTACTACTACTGCTGTACACAGGGGGAACATACTACTACTACTGCTGTACACAGGGAACATACTACTACTACTGCTGTACACAGGGAACATACTACTACTACTACTGCTCTACACAGGGAACATACTACTACTACTGCTGTACACAGGGAACATACTACTACTACTGCTGTACACAGGGGAACATACTACTACTACTGCTCTACACAGGGAACATACTACTACTACTGCTGTACACAGGGAACATACTACTACTACTGCTGTACACAGGGAACATACTACTACTACTGCTGTACACAGGGAACATACTACTACTACTGCTGTACACAGGGAACATACTACTACTACTGCTGTACACAGGGAACAGACATACTACTACTACTACTGCTCTACACAGGGAACATACTACTACTACTGCTGTACACAGGGAACATACTACTACTACTGCTGTACACAGGAACATACTATACTACTACTGCTGTACACAGGGGAACATACTACTACTACTACTAGGGGAACATACTACTACTACTGCTGTACACAGGGGACAACTACTACTATACACAGGGGAACATACTACTACTACTGCTGTACACAGGGAACATACTACTACTACTGCTGTACACAGGGAACATACTACTACTACTACTGCTGTACACAGGGAACATACTACTACTACTACTGCTCTACACAGGGAACATACTACTACTACTGCTGTACACAGGGAACATACTACTACTACTGCTGTACACAGGGAACATACTACTACTACTGCTGTACACAGGGGAACATACTACTACTACTGCTGTACACAGGGGAACATACTACTACTACTGCTGTACACAGGGAACATACTACTACTACTGCTGTACACAGGGAACATACTACTACTACTGCTGTACACAGGGAACATACTACTACTACTACTGCTGTACACAGGGAACATACTACTACTACTGCTGTACACAGGGAACATACTACTACTACTACACAGGGAACATACTACTACTACTGCTGTACACAGGGAACATACTACTACTACTGCTACACAGGGAACATACTACTACTACTGCTCTACACAGGGAACATACTACTACTACACAGGGAACATACTACTACTACTGCTGTACACAGGAACATACTACTACTACTGCTGTACACAGGGAACATACTACTACTACTGCTGTACACAGGGAACATACTACTACTACTGCTGTACACAGGGAACATACTACTACTACTACACAGGGAACATACTACTACTACTGCTGTACAGGGAACATACTACTACTACTGCTGTACACAGGGAACATACTACTACTACTGCTGTACACAGGAACATACTACTACTACTGCTGTACACAGGGAACATACTACTACTACTGCTGTACACAGGGAACATACTACTACTACTGCTGTACACAGGGAACATACTACTACTACTGCTGTACACAGGGGAACATACTACTACTACTACTGCTGTACACAGGGAACATACTACTACTACTGCTGTACACAGGGAACATACTACTACTACTGCTGTACACAGGGGAACATACTACTACTACTGCTGTACACAGGGAACATACTACTACTACTGCTCTACACAGGGAACATACTACTACTGCTGTACACAGGGAACATACTACTACTACTGCTACTACTACTACACAGGGAACATACTACTACTACTGTACACAGGGAACATACTACTACTACTACTGCTGTACACAGGGAACATACTACTACTACTGCTGTCTACACAGGAACATACTACTACTACTGCTGTACACAGGGGAACATACTACTACTACTGCTGTACACAGGGAACATACTACTACTACTGCTCTACACAGGGAACATACTACTACTACTGCTGTACTACACAGGAACATACTACTACTACTGCTGCTGTACACAGGGAACATACTACTACTACTGCTGTACACAGGGGACAGACTACTACTACTGCTCTACACAGGGAACATACTACTACTACTGCTGTACACAGGGAACATACTACTACTACTGCTGTACACAGGGAACATACTACTACTACTACTGCTGTACACAGGGAACATACTACTACTACTACTGCTCTACACAGGGAACATACTACTACTACTGCTGTACACAGGGAACATACTACTACTACTGCTGTACACAGGGAACATACTACTACTACTGCTGTACACAGGGAACATACTACTACTACTGCTGTACACAGGGAACATACTACTACTACTGCTGTACACAGGGAACATACTACTACTACTGCTGTACACAGGGAACATACTACTACTACTGCTGTACACAGGGAACATACTACTACTACTGCTCTACACAGGGAACATACTACTACTACTGCTGTACACAGGGAACATACTACTACTACTGCTCTACACAGGGAACATACTACTACTACTGCTGTACACAGGGAACATACTACTACTACTGCTGTACACAGGGAACATACTACTACTACTGCTGTACACAGGGGACAGACTACTACTACTGCTCTACACAGGGAACATACTACTACTACTGCTGTACACAGGGAACATACTACTACTACTGCTGTACACAGGGGACATACTACTACTACTGCTGTACACAGGGAACATACTACTACTACTACTATGTTAGCAGGGTGGAGGATAGAGAATTTAACTCCATCCAACCATGACCTGACATTTTGTCATGCTCATTCTGCTTATTGCCACAAGAGGGCGACATGGCATCTAAAGGCCCTCGTGCTACCCTGGGAAATAGTTACCATGGCGACACAGGAGCAGCTCTCCTCGCTCCTGCCCGTAGTTTAGGGAGGTCACAGGTCAGGGTCAGATGCAATTGGCTCCCTACAATCCAAAAAGAGCATCACCATAAACTACAGCCTCCCCACAGCTGAACCTGCACCACACACATTGGATTATGGGAAAGTGAGTGAAGGACACACACACACACACACACACACACACACACACACACTCACAAAGGCTTCCTTGTGGAGGTGAGGCGAGTCGGCTCTCACTCCGGCTTCCTGTTCTATTCTCTCCCAGGAAGTGACACACAGAGACAGTCTCTCACAGATGCACACGCACACACACACACACACACACACACACACACACGAGTGACAGCGATGTCATCCTCCATCCGTCTGTCCGTGCTGCCTCTGTGCCTGGGAGGAGAGAGGTAGAAAAGTGACGTTACGTAAATGATGACAATTGCGAGTTTATATAACCTTCATCGTCTCGTCGCCTTGGCGTCAGCTTCGCTGACTCATGGTAACTGGGCTCCTCTTATAACAGGTCTATTTTTTTTTTAGGTCAAAGATTTGCATTTAATGAATCACAGTGTTATAGAAGGGAGAGCTGCAGCATTATTCAAATAGATCCACAGGATGTTGACACCATTTAGCAACGACCATCAGTCATACAAACCACTGTGTGTAATACCAGCCACAGGAAATGGAATTATCATCAAGGATGTCGATGCTTCTGTGAGTGAGATCCTTTTTTTTTAAACATAAAAACATCTGCGAAATTGTGCTAAATCCACCAGGCTCCATGTAAATAATCGGTTATTTTAGCATCGTAAAATAGACTTCATTCAAAGTCAACAGAAACCAAATAAAACTATGAAAAGCTGTTTTGGCCGTCTTTCCACTTTCCCAACCATCACAACTCTAGTTTTGGTAGAAATAAACACACAGTTTACCGATTGACATGTGAAAACACGTTGGCTCTGTAGACGCTAAAAGTGCTGTTTTTTAAATGGAGTCTGGTGGGTTTTGCGCTAGCAACTTCAGAGCTGTTTCTGGTTAAACAGAAAGGTTTAAAAATGTCTCTGTAGGGATCCTTTCCATAATGTTGTCAGACGCTTAGAATATTAATCTGAGTCTGGCTGCGCAGCACTTTAATTGGACCAAAATGACGATGCACATTTGCCCCATAGGGTTAGACTGCAGCCCGGTCTGTGGCTGCTGGTTACAGTGGTCTCGTTTACTACTGGACCAGTTTTACAGTGTTGTTCCTATCAGTCACACACAAAAACATAGGCAAATAGGGTCAAAAGATTCTCTTTAACTCAGAAAATATCACTGAAACTTGACTGTTTGTCACATAATTAAATGACCCTTTATGTCCAGCTGCGTCATGGCTTTTCTGTGTTATTATAAGGGGAAAAAAAGGATGCAGCAACCTCTGTATTGGCAGCAAAACATCACATAAACGTTGACCTGTGGAAATAATGCTGTAATGTAGGAAATGATTCATAGAGCTTCTTACCCAACTCCCAGGTAAGAGTTACAAAACCACAAATAACAACGGCCTTTAACATAACCGTGCTTGACAGCATGTCATGCAGATCAATCTTTCTTTCTTTCTTCATACTGTTGATCCCCAGTGGGGAAATTACCATTTACACTTTGTTAGTATTCACTACACACACATGCTCAGGACCTATTCATGCACAAATGGAGAGATGTCACACCATTTACGACATTAAAGACCCCCCATTGCAGCCTGGATCAACATAAGGTCCATTCCCATTATAAAGCCTGACATCTCTCAACTTCAGCTCTCTGTGTGTTGCAGGACAGACTTATTAATTGTCCTCGAGGTCAAATTTGACCCATTTTCAAAATGTTTCTAGAATCTGAAATATGGGTTTCGTTCAACCAAATTGTCAAAAACATAACGTGGATGGCCCCATAATAACTGATCAGTTTAAAAACCATTGATCACCCGACTGCCGGTGGAGCGTTCCTCCAGCAGACGTATCCGGCACCTCAGGGCCACAGACCTGATACTGATCCTCCCTTCCCGTCAAGACAAACCCAACCACTCGTTATGATTGGGAAAGCACACAGCATACAGGTGTCTGCAACGTGGGGGGGAATGTGTCAAGTTATCATGGTGTGTGTGTGTTAATTTAAATATCAAATATCGAGCGTCAACAGAGACCACAGAACACATGACTATAGGAAGTCTGTACCACTTGAAAAGATTTTAGTCGATGGTCAGTGACCTACTGGCAAGGACATGGATGGACGGTGGGGGGTTACTCAGGTTGCATCAGCTAATGGACGGACTCATATAGATATAATGTATGATGAAAATATACTGTATACAAAAAACATAGGGAGGAAAAGTCATTAAAACATTTATTAAGATCAGTGGAAATGATAGAATAATGGCATTAGAATGTGCCAGAGGCCACCAAATTTGGGCTATTACGGCCAAAGATTTCTCAGGGGGTCAGGCATGCCCTCGGACCCAGTGACCCCCCCCCGCCCCAGTAACAACATAACAGATTGGTTATGGAGCCCTTTATAACTGTTAACCAACGTCTGGATTTCTAGATGAGACAGCTGTTTCTCTCATCTGTGACACCACCATGAAGCAGCTTCATGCTGTAGTTGTGTGTGTATAAAAAACCGGTGTATGTGTGTGTGTGTGTGTTGACGAGCGCCAGTGGTGCGGTTCAGACGGAGGTCATGCAGAGTAAAAGCCCGGGGGGGGGGGTGGGGGGGGCTGCATGAACCACAGTTATGCTAATGCAAGCGTTGCTGTTGGCAATGCAGCGGAGAGCATCAATCTCAACTAAGGAGCATAACGATACTTAACATGACAACACACACACACACACACACACGCGCGCGCGCTAAACGGAAATGGAAACAGTATAGAGGTCTACAAAAAACCTAGAACCAAAGCCAGCCCCCTGCAGTGTGAAGGCAAGTGAGTGAAGGACACGCACAGCATGCACACGCACACACACACACACACACACACACACATACACACATACACACATAAACACAGCTGACACTGCTGCGCAGACACACTGGAGCTGTATTTTTACAGTGTACATGGTAGCTTGTGATGAACTGCTGTCGGGGGGAAACAGAGACAGCTGGGATGACATGAGCCATTCAGCGTAGCAGTGACAGCATGTTTGTTAAGCATTATTTCCTGCGGGGGGGGGTCAGCTGCGAAGGTAGGCTAACACAGCAGCAATGTGAAAACATGTGGACCCTTTTAACGGTTAAATACGCATTCACCCCTGTAAATTACACCTGTGAATCATCCCCACTGATAGTCAGACAATGCAACCAAGAAGCATTAGAGGTGGATTATAATAAGTCATATATATACATTTACAGTACAGTATACCAACTACAATACATTAGACTACACCACTGGTAAGCACCAATAGTCTAGCTAGCTGTCTGGATTTACCCTGCAGAGATCTGAGGACCAGGTAACCATAGTCCTCAGATTGGACAGATAGTCTAGCTAGCTGTCTGGATTTACCCTGCAGAGATCTGAGGACCAGGTAACCATAGTCCTCAGATTGGACAGATAGTCTAGCTAGCTGTCTGGATTTACCTGGATTTACCCTGCAGAGATCTGAGGACCAGGTAACCATAGTCCTCAGATTGGACAGATAGTCTAGCTAGCTGTCTGGATTTACCCTGCAGAGATCTGAGGACCAGGTAACCATAGTCCTCAGATTGGACAGATAGTCTAGCTAGCTGTCTGGATTTACCCTGCAGAGATCTGAGGACCAGGTAACCAGAGTCAACTACAGTTTAAAATTCCAAAACAAAGAAAGACAAAGGTATCGGACATCTGGCTGAAAACAGAGTGAACTCCGGAGTAATTTCCGGGGGCAGCGGAGCGATCCTGGAAGTGGACCTAGACTACAGTGCTTTTGACTGAACTACTTCACTGAATGACTAACAGTGCCAGGCCCACACTGCAGGAACAACGGCTTAAAGATATGACAAATCAAAAGAGAGATATTATATCCTTTGAGTGAACACAGGCCATCAGTCACTCACACATCATAGGATAAGCCGTCCTGTTTCTCTTCCACACAAACAAGTCTGACGTAGTTCTCCTCGCCCCTATTTTCCATCTTGGCAAGGAGGAGAGGACAAAACAAATAGCTTCCCTTCTGGAGAATTTCAAACATCTGGCTTTGTTTGGGCTCAGTACCGGGAACAGATCACAACTGCAGTCCACTCCCAGGGCTGCGGCGTCCTCCCTGGACACGGATAAACCTTCTTAATAGGCACATTGGAGGTGGGGGTTAAAAATAGCTGCATGTTGCCACTCGTGGTTCAGTTAACTGGAGAACTGTCCGTTGGAAGGCCTTTAGGATGGGGAGGGTTTACAACTCTTACTCAATGGGGATGCAACAGAGAGAGAGAGAGAGAGAGAGAGAGAGAGGAGGGAGTATCAGCGGAGGGATGAACTAACTCATATCAGACAAATTGCTTGATAAATGGACGGATGGATGGATAGATGGGTGTGATGTGGGGTGACACTGAAAGAGGGGTTGGGGGTCGGATTGGTATGTTGTCATGACTACAGTCTGAGTCACTCAAGCCGGAATGCAGGCTGATTCAGAGTCAGTTTAGAGTCACATCTCAACACATCACCCACTTACAGTAAAGCAAGATAGATATTTAGTCCTTTCTTTGCCAATAACAGCACCTACTCATCTGAGACTCACACACACACACGTGCACACACACACACACACACACACACACACACAAGCATTTTAAAACACCCCTGAGACTTTTCTGGATTACACCACAGTTGTGTTTTAGTCTGACGAACTTTATGCTATGCATGAACCCATGAAGCAGAGTTCCTCAGAAAAACACACACACACACACACACGCACACACGCACACACACACACACACACACACACACACACACACACACACACACACACACACACACACACTCAGAGTTAGTCAGCAAAAGCACTAACCGCAGGCCAAATTGTAAATCTTCAACTTCCCCCTCTGCTTCCCTCTTGGCTCAGTGCCATGACAGCTTCCCAAAATGAGCAGCGTGTTACAGTAAGGTTCCTGGAAAGGCTTGTCTGCCGACACATCACCGCTATGACTCTACAGGAATCTCTTCATCCGAAGCCTAACATCCCTGCTGACATCTGAAGTGTTTTGTTAGAAAGTGGAGGCGGATTGACTTCACGTCAAGGTCTGCTGGCAAGAGTGTAAACAAGTCTGTGTGCAAATGAAGAGTCCTCTTTCCAAAATTGTTGGCAGCCGTCCAGCTTCCAATACATGTAGATACACATGGAGACTCTGATGTGTGAATATCTGTATTCTCCACGGACTACAGAGCCGGTTTGGTGACTGATTTTCCAACTCAACCGAGGCTTGTAAACAAGTTACGTAGGCTCTCCTGTAAGCTGTCATTGGACTTAAGGACAGTATTATGGATCGGCCCGCACCTCCTGCAAGACCCCTTTTAAGTTCAGATAGACAACCAGCCGGATATGAGCATAAGTCCAAACTGCTGAGACTTGCTTTGCTTTGCTAAGGCATTTCAAGTTACTGTACATGCATGAGAAACTGTTGGCTTCTAGATTGTCTTTTTGCACATTGGCGTCATTGAAACAGATGTATATCCATACAGTATGTAAAGTATATCCTCCCAGGACTATCAATGCCAACTCTCTCGGTCTTCAAACAATCAATGGCCGAGCCCGAGTGGAACATTTCCGAGCCGTTCCAGTGTGAAAGAAATCAATAACAGGATATGAGGATCTATTTTTCCTGAGTTTTGCTAGGATATCCCGTGTGTTTATGTCGAAATCTGTCATTCCGTTTATGCCAGTTTGCAAAACCAGATCATTGCATATGGAAAAGACACCAATCAGAGAGAGTTCTGCTCCAAAGGCCTCCACGTCTCAAGAAAAACACCTGCGTGTGGGTATGTATTCAGTACACATTCATTAATATTTACCATGCACAAACAGTCGGAATTGGTGGAACCACCCAAGATCTCTGGTTTCAAAAAGCCTCAGATACTGAACCCAAAAAAAGGACATGATTCATTGACGGACTTCCTGTTGGCACTCAGTCATTCCCTTCAATGCCCCACAAACCACATACGGCTCAGTGATCGCCAACAGGAAGTCCAAAAAAATTGTGAGACCAGCCAGTTAATTGAGGACAAAACCACTGAGACAACACAAAGCAAATTTGAGCATTATTCCATAAATCAACCATTGAGGAAATACATGGACAAATCCATTTATTCAGATTCTTGCTGGATTAATCTTGGTCTTTTCTGCAACTATTGGCAGTGGCCTTTTAGCCCTAATAACAGAAGACAACAGCAGCATCTTGCTGAGTCACAAAACTCACAGTGTCGCCGCCTCACTAATGTCAGGCGCCGGGCCGTCACAACTGTGTGCTTCATTTTAAATGTGAGGGTGTGTAATTCAAACAAAAGGCCTTCTATTGTTGCACAGAAACAGGAACTGTGGATTTACTAAGCCACGTCATGTAGTTGACCCCCGCCACTCTTGGAGACAACAATGGCAACGTGGCTGTGATGACAGAGTGATAGGCGCAGAGGGACGTCATCAACAACTGGCCCAGTTTCAGAAAAGCACTGACATAATCCTTCATTCAGCTGAACTATTCATGAGACGGATTAAGTCGTGGGAACTCAGAATAACAACAGAATAAAGAGAAAGGATTGCCTAATCTAATGACTTTAGAATTTCGAAGGCTATCTAAAACTTGAGTTACATTAGCCAAACAGACAACCGCTTTGCCAGTTCAGATGACACCATCATGTCTTGGAACTCAGTGGGCGAGTTTTGTATGTACAATCACATGCCTTATTGGTTTTAAACTGCTTCTGTTTGGTCCAACATGTTTTGACTGTAGTCAAATCACAGCCTCTCTGCTTTAGTCTTGTCTTTGCTCTGCATGGGTGGAGAAAAAACAATCATCAATCATAAATCAGGTGATTGTGATTGGTTTGAAGACATGCCAATAAACCAGAGCACGTTTTGCTCCTCCACAGCGCTGTGGATGGAGGTCTGGCAAAGCGAGACTAGCTGGCACCTAACCCCAATTCCAAAGTCACGCCTGAATGATGTCCACATTCATTTTCAATAGATGTTCACATCCTCTCGCAAATAGATGTGGCCTTGTTCAACTCGAGTTCAGTCTGACTGAGTCACTCGTATCCAGCCGATTAGAGAGGTAGGGTGGGATTGACCTTATATTCAGGAGGTATTGATCTCTTGTGTAATTTTTAACTTGTGGAATGCAGAAGTGACTTAAAGCTGCATGCTATCAAATTTCCAGCAGGGGATGACTTGACCAAAAAGCAGGGGATGCTTTAGGGGCGTGGCTACACACCAGCCTGTCAATCAGAACAGAGACTTAGCAACGATAACCATGCCACCGTGTACATTAAAATAGACCTGAACTTGTTGTTGGGGTGTTTCTGTGATTTTTAGCACAGTGCCATTGAAACCATACGGGGCTTAGACACGCAATCCTTCCCTGCTCCGCCATTTTTGTCCAACTATGGTCCAAAATACCAAGACATCAAGGGCCAAAAGCTTCAAAACGGCAGCCCACAAACCAGTAGGCGACTCCACCAATGCTGCGTCCATTTTATTTTTGTTGCAGTAAATGGTTTAAATACATTTCATATTGCCATTCCTATCTGACGCCATGTGATTTCAGGGATGGCCCTTGCCATCTCTCCATCACGCCACTATTGGATTGGCCATTAAACAAGTAGAACTGGACTTTCAAAAGAAAAAAGCCTGAGCAAGGATCAGCATTGGAACCATTGGTGTATGTCATCATAGCTGAGTTTTACAATGACGTTGCTTTGACAACCGCATCAAGAGCATTTTTTACCAAAACCACCACACATATCAAACAGCAGCATGAGATCACAGCTCAGAGAGAGTTTGTGTTTCCACAGAGAGCTTCCGCGTCAGAGGCTCTCTCCCAGCACATAAACACACCCCGCTGTGACACGGGCTCTCCGCCGCTACTTCCAACTCAAACAAAGTGCTTGCCGTGCCCGTTGCCAGCCCCCACCCCAACAGAAACAATGGAAGTTAGGCTCGCGTCCCAACTCTGGATTCAGCCTGGGGACGCTCCTTTAGACGCCTCTTAATGGTCAGGTGTCGGATGTTGCCGGGCTGGTGAAAACATGTTTTCAACCTTGGACAGGCTGAGCAGGTACGGGGAGAGGAATTAGGGTTGGGCAATTAGACGAACGCATCAGGGATCAGCGATGAGCTTGATTAATTGCCAGTGGAAATTCCCTCGTTGATTGTTCCGGAAATGAAAGGACACAGTCATATGACACCCGACAATGAAGTCTCTGTTTCTCTAGACTTATTGTATCTCTTGGGTTTGATGCTTAAGTCTGTATCAAATATGTAAAAAAATACTTCTCAACACATATCATCCATGCAAAGATAAGTCTCAATAGTTTTAATACTTTTCTGTGTCTTGTTGGCAATTAATTGCAATCATAGGTCCATTAGAATGATGTTAAGGCTTAATTGGAGTAGGTCTACATTTGGGGCAAGGTCCCTTGATTGACAGAGTTGTCAGACTATCACACTCAGCTACTCAGCTTTCACCCTGTTGCACAACTTATACCATCCACCAAACTGATCCCAAACCACCACGGCCCACACACATGTGTACACATCCCTCAGGATAAACAGCAGCTGCTTTTAGATTAAAGCCTGCAACTTAAGCTCTAAATGGTCTAGCACCAACATATCTTGAAGAGCTCTTAGTGCCTCATCGTCCCACTAGAGCACTAAACTCCCAGAATTCAGAGTTTCTTGTGGTTCCTAGAGTCTCTAAAAGTAGAATGGGAGCCAGGGCGTTCAGCTATCAGGCTCTTCTTCTGTGGAACCAGGTTCCAGTCTGGGATCGGGGGGCAGACACCATCACCACATTTAAGAGTAAACTTAAACTCTCCTCTTTGATAAAGCTTATAGTTAGGGAGTGAGGAGTTGCAGCATCCGTCTAACCAGACCCACCTGCTTCTCTTCATAGTCAGATTCATCTACCATATAATCAATAATATCATAAAAGTAGAGGGAGGCAGGCCAGTACAGTCCGATCCGGTTGGGGAGAGTTCTAGCCAGACCAGGCTCCTTTCTTTACCCTGTCTCTCTTAGCTATGCTGTAATAGTTCTAGACTGCCGGGGGATTTCCTTCCTTTCTTTCCTTCCTTCCTTTGACACACTGAGCTCCCTTCTCCTTTATCTTTCCATTTGTGTGCATCCATGTCCCAGAAAAATCTGTTACTAACCTAGTTCTGGAGACTTTACTCCACGGAGTCCTTATGTTTTCGTCCAGCATATTTCCTTGGATTAGGATGGCAACAAGCCATGGTCCTGCTACACTCCCTGTTACACCCTGCTACGTTCTGCAGTGTCCTGATGCGTCCTGCTGAACTCTGCTGCCTCCTGCTACGTCCACCTATGCCCTGCTGTGTCCTTCTACATCCACCTATGCCCTGCTGTGTCCTTCTACATCCATCTATGCCCTGCTGTGTCCTTCTACGTCCACCTATGCCCTGCTGTGTCCTTCTACATCCACCTATGCCCTGCTGTGTCCTGCTACGTCCACCTATGCCCTGCTGTGTCTTGCTACGTCCACCTATGCCCTGCTGTGTCTTGCTACGTCCACCTATGCCCTGCTGTGTCCTTCTACATCCACCTATGCCCTGCTGTGTCCTTCTACGTCCACCTATCCCCTCACCATCAGACACCACCTACCAAGAGCCTGGGTCTGTCCCAGGTTTCTCCCTAAAAGGGAGTTTTTCCTCACCACTGTTGCATTTGCTCTTGGGATAATTACTAGAACTGTTGGGTCTTTATAAATTATAGAGTGTGGTCTAGACCTGCTCTATCTGTAAAATGTCTCAAGATAACTTTTGTTATGATTTCATACTATAAATAAAATTTAATTGAACTTACAGTGTATTATGTTACATAATATGTGCTGTATTTTGAGTAGTGATGCCTCTAATTGTTCTGTTGTAATGTGTGTGTGTTGTACTCTTCTTTTGTTCTTTTAACCCTCCTGTTGTCCTCGAGCCAAATTTGACCCACTTTCAAAAAGTTTCTATAGAGAGTGGGGAGGGTCACCAGACGCCTCTCAATACAATATCATCACAATACTTATCCCACGATACGATATTATTGCGATTTTAATCATATTGCAATATTCTGCGATATACAGTATTGCAATTCATAACGTCCCCAAAAGGAAACTTATCATCATCTCTAAGCATGTTACTTACTTAGATAAGGAACCGTATGCCCTATTATACAATAAAGTGTGAGCGCAAGAAAAGAAGAGTTAAGTAATAAAGGGTTAACAATATTGTTTTTCAGATAATTGTGATCTGACATAACTGAGTGACCACTTTCACATCTGATCTGTGTTGAAATGAAAATAACATCAGTGCAGCTTCAATATAACAATATACAAATATATGCTGGATTACAATTGGGACAGTGCATGCCAAAAACCAGAGTACTACACAAAGTGGCTTAAAAACATTATTACATAGCATTTCACACACGCGCATGCACACACACACAACCTCTCTGTGTGCTGTCTACCTGGCCTACCAGAGCATTATTGAGGCATAGCAGGGTAATTGTTTCTGGCAGTAGGAGGTGTAGGTGCATCAGAGCCCGGTGGATCCTGTAACCTTCCACTGCTGTGACTTGATGTGGGAAAGCACACAGACAGGTAAACATACCCAGGCGGGTCCGGCATGGGGCGGTCGTAAGCACCCACCCACCCACAAACACACACACACACACACACACTATGTACTCACTCCTCAAAGCCAGCCAAAAGCCAAACATTATAAGCATCAAATTTCCATAAACCCATACAAAGCAGTTATTTGCTGTAGTCCATTTTACTCACTGTCTCCTGTGCCATGGTGTGTGTCGCTGAGTGTGTGTTTGCGTCTGTCTGCTTGTCCTCTCCTCCCAGTTTTCCCTAATGACTAACATTTACGAGCAAAACCTTCCCTTTTCTTCAGAATTTGGCCACAGTGACAACATCTGTTTGATCAGAAGGGTTTCCCCTGTGTTGTTGCCCGTCTTACACCCTCCTCTTCATGTGCTGGTTCCTGCCTCTCACTGTGTCCTAACAGTGACTGAGCTCTCTCTCTCTCTCTCTCTCTCTCTCTCTATCTCTCTCTTCCTGTGTGTGTGCCCTGTCCTACAAAACAAAGTGGGTGTGTCACTGTGAAACAAGTCCACAAAAAAAGTAAGGAGGCGGAAGCACACACTCACATGTGAGCGGACTATGGATCTGCTCTGTGGAATGTGTGTGCATTCAGTTGATGTGACTCTATACAGTATGTGTGTGTGTGTGTGTGTGTGTGTGTGTGTGTGCGTGTGTGTCATTCTGGGAGTATGTGCATGTGTTCATTCCCTCTTTCTGCATCCAGCTAATTTGACTCAAGCTCAAGTTACAGTAATGTGTAATATTATACAGATAACTTCAGTTAATATTGCATGTGTATTGTATTGTATGTGTTTTTCTTTCTTTTCTTTTCTTTCCCAAGTTCATTCCCGAGACTATTTAGCAGAGGGACCCAACATGAGGCCCTGGGTACACAGTCGCCTTTCTACCCCTGCGTCCAGGGCTTAGCGCCGCCCAAGATGATTGTGATTGGTTTAAAGAAATGCAATTTTTCTCCTATCCCAGAGTGTATGTGTAAAAATTCGGAACATCTGCAACTTTTCCCCTTAGTTACCAGCTAACGCTAGCAGTAGCTAGCTAGCTTGGTTGGCAGGACGAGACATTTTTAGGTGTTCCAATTAACTTTGATGAAGTGAAAACACACAAAGTTTCAAGTCAAACAACTTCATGGCTATTTTAATCTACACAATGTCATGGTTGGCATTGCTAAGCCTCTGTCCTGATTGACAGGTTGGTGCGACTAGAATTTAGAAAATGAACATCATGCTGTGTTGAAAAAGACTTGAAACTAGTGATTGATGCCATAAACTCATTATGCAAATGTATACTGAGAAAATAAATAAGTGAGAAGTAGGCTCTTTTTCTCATAGACTTCTATAGAAACAGACTTCTTATTGTAACCAATGGAGTCGCCCCATGCTGGAAATTAGCTTTAAGGAAGCATTGGCTTCACTTTTTATGACTTGGAAGCTTTGTCCATTATTTTTTTAAGTTTGCACCCAAAGGTCACTGATGTGTGTGTGTGTGTGTGTGTGTGTGTCCATTTTCTCAGGCAGCTAGAAAGGATCCCAGCAACACCGGAGGGATGACAGAGAAATACCAGAAGAGTACTAGTGGAATACTAGTGGTTTCACACAAAAATATCTCCTTTAGCCTCCAACATATGAACTGAATGGCAAAGAGCAGGAGAATGAGAGTCAGAGCAGCCGAGGGAGCCCCTGTCTCCATGGCGATGCCATAGGCAACGAGCGGTTCGGTCCAAGTGGCCGTGCTCCCCCCCTTCCACTACCTCCATCTCTGTACACACACGGCATTGTGGGAAAGTGGACACGGTTCACATGCCGCCCCTGTTGGGTATCCCAGTCAGACTGCTGAGTGTCCCAATATTGAGGGGAGAGTGACTCTTGACTCTGAGCCCGGGTCCTGGTCAGAGGTCAGGGACCGTATATATATGTTCACTCTGGCCCAGACTCATCTCTACAAACATCTATTAATATGGCCATTTCTGCTTTTCTCCTGCCAAGTGTTCAGCCTCGTTTCCTCTTTTGCTAATCAAAGTTTAAAGAGAAAGGTGAAATGAGCAAAGCTTTTGTTACTTGTACATGATTTTAAAGTTCCAGACAGAAACCAAAAAACACAATATGTATCCACCCATTAACTGGCCTGATGTCCGTTACCTTCTGTCTCCTTGCTTTTATAAGGACTATGGTTACCTGGTCCTCAGATCTCTGCAGGGTAAATCCAGACAGCTAGCTAGACTATCTGTCCAATCTGAAGACTATGGTTACCTGGTCCTCAGATCTCTGCAGGGTAAATCCAGACAGCTAGCTAGACTATCTGTCCAATCTGAGGACTATGGTTACCTGGTCCTCAGATCTCTGCAGGGTAAATCCAGACAGCTAGACTATCTGTCCAATCTGAGGACTATGGTTACCTGGTCCTCAGATCTCTGCAGGGTAAATCCAGACAGCTAGCTAGACTATCTGTCCAATCGGAGGACTATGGTTACCTGGTCCTCAGATGTCTGCAGGGTAAATCCAGACAGCTAGCTAGACTATCTGTCCAATCTGAAGACTATGGTTACCTGGTCCTCAGATCTCTGCAGGGTAAATCCAGACAGCTAGCTAGACTATCTGTCCAATCTGAGGACTATGGTTACCTGGTCCTCAGATCTCTGCAGGGTAAATCCAGACAGCTAGCTAGACTATCTGTCCAATCTGAGGACTATGGTTACCTGGTCCTCAGATGTCAAGGTAAATCCAGACAGCTAGCTAGACTATCTGTCCAATCTGAGGACTATGGTTACCTGGTCCTCAGATCTCTGCAGGGTAAATCCAGACAGCTAGCTAGACTATCTGTCCAATCTGAGGACTATGGTTACCTGGTCCTCAGATCTCTGCAGGGTAAATCCAGACAGCTAGCTAGACTATCTGTCCAATCTGAGGACTATGGTTACCTGGTCCTCAGATCTCTGCAGGGTAAATCCAGACAGCTAGCTAGACTATCTGTCCAATCTGAGGACTATGGTTACCTGGTCCTCAGATCTCTGCATGGTAAATCAGACAGCTAGCTAGACTATCTGTCCAATCTGAGGACTATGGTTACCTGGTCCTCAGATGTCTGCAGGGTAAATCCAGACAGCTAGCTAGACTATCTGTCCAATCTGAAGACTATGGTTACCTGGTCCTCAGATCTCTGCAGGGTAAATCCAGACAGCTAGCTAGACTATCTGTCCAATCTGAGGACTATGGTTACCTGGTCCTCAGATCTCTGCAGGGTAAATCCAGACAGCTAGCTAGACTATCTGTCCAATCTGAGGACTATGGTTACCTGGTCCTCAGATCTCTGCAGGGTAAATCCAGACAGCTAGCTAGACTATCTGTCCAATCGGAGGACTATGGTTACCTGGTCCTCAGATGTCTGCAGGGTAAATCCAGACAGCTAGCTAGACTATCTGTCCAATCTGAAGACTATGGTTACCTGGTCCTCAGATCTCTGCAGGGTAAATCCAGACAGCTAGCTAGACTATCTGTCCAATCTGAGGACTATGGTTACCTGGTCCTCAGATCTCTGCAGGGGTAAATCCAGACAGCTAGCTAGACTATCTGTCCAATCTGAGGACTATGGTTACCTGGTCCTCAGATGTCTGCAGGGTAAATCCAGACAGCTAGCTAGACTATCTGTCCAATCTGAGGACTATGGTTACCTGGTCCTCAGATCTCTGCAGGGTAAATCCAGACAGCTAGCTAGACTATCTGTCCAATCTGAGGACTATGGTTACCTGGTCCTCAGATCTCTGCAAGGGTAAATCCAGACAGCTAGCTAGACTATCTGTCCAATCTGAGGACTATGGTTACCTGGTCCTCAGATCTCTGCAGGGTAAATCCAGACAGCTAGCTAGACTATCTGTCCAATCTGAGGACTATGGTTACCTGGTCCTCAGATCTCTGCATGGTAAATCCAGACAGCTAGCTAGACTATCTGTCCAATCTGAGGACTATGGTTACCTGGTCCTCAGATGTCTGCAGGGTAAATCCAGACAGCTAGCTAGACTATCTGTCCAATCTGAAGACTATGGTTACCTGGTCCTCAGATCTCTGCAGGGTAAATCCAGACAGCTAGCTAGACTATCTGTCCAATCTGAGGACTATGGTTACCTGGTCCTCAGATCTCTGCAGGGTAAATCCAGACAGCTAGCTAGACTATCTGTCCAATCTGAGGACTATGGTTACCTGGTCCTCAGATGTCTGCAGGGTAAATCCAGACAGCTAGCTAGACTATCTGTCCAATCTGAGGACTATGGTTACCTGGTCCTCAGATCTCTGCAGGGTAAATCCAGACAGCTAGCTAGACTATCTGTCCAATCTGAGGACTATGGTTACCTGGTCCTCAGATCTCTGCAGGGTAAATCCAGACAGCTAGCTAGACTATCTGTCCAATCTGAGGACTATGGTTACCTGGTCCTCAGATGTCTGCAGGGGTAAATCCAGACAGCTAGCTAGACTATCTGTCCAATCTGAGGACTATGGTTACCTGGTCCTCAGATCTCTGTAGGTAAATCCAGACAGCTAGCTAGACTATCTGTCCAATCTGAGGACTATGGTTACCTGGTCCTCAGATCTCTGCAGGGTAAATCCAGACAGCTAGCTAGACTATCTGTCCAATCTGAGGACTATGGTTACCTGGTCCTCAGATCTCTGCAGGGTAAATCCAGACAGCTAGCTAGACTATCTGTATTAGGTAC
Source organism: Etheostoma perlongum (assembly GCA_026937815.1). Classification (NCBI taxonomy): domain Eukaryota; kingdom Metazoa; phylum Chordata; class Actinopteri; order Perciformes; family Percidae; genus Etheostoma; species Etheostoma perlongum. The sequence goes on along the minus strand of CM049393.1, from coordinate 4,147,939 downwards.
AGTATTAGGGGACCACTAAGGTCTATATAAAAGAGACTTCAGTTACAGTTTACAGTTTACTACAGTTTTACCTGAGCCCCGGGATTCAGGTGTAGCCCAGGTATCTGGGTCACAGCAGCACACATAAATACAGCTGGAGGAGCAGGAGAACAGGACCTGTGTCTCCAATGACAGAGCATGATCCATATTCACAAACACACACAGCTGGGTGGAATCTGTATGTGTGTGTGTGTGTGTGTGTGTGTGTGTGTATGTGTGTGTGTATGTAAAAGAGAGAGAGAGACGGAGAAAGCATATGTGTGACCTGAGCGATGAGCAGGTTTCTCGCTAATGAGGCCCAATGCTAGTCTACCCCCCGCAGAGATTCACCTTCTGACGGAATGAGGCCCCTATTTTAACACACACACACACACACACACACACACACAAAATATAGAGCAGGAACAATGCAGCCTCTACTTGTCAAGCTGGATCAAGTTGAAAGGTTGACAACCATGTGTGTGTGTGTGTGTGTGTGTGTGTGTGTGTGTGTGTGTGTGGAGATAAAGCTTTTATTAATGTGATTTTAGGGCATAGGTACAGCAGTGCCACACCCAGCCCTTCCAGCAGGGTGTGTGTGTGTGTGTGAGTTAGAGGATGGATACCCGACCCGAGCCCGACGGGACCCGACGGGACCCGACGGGTCGGGCCGGGTTCGGACAGATTTTTAGAAAGGATGCTCGGGTTCGGGTCGGGCTCGGTCACATCAGCGCGATAAGGCATTGAACATTTTGAATTTAAAACAGCTTAAAATAAATGTCAAATATTACCCTAACATCCGTCTTCCTGTGTGCTGTGACAACGAAAGACGTGCGTATTAAGCTCCATGTGGCAGCGCAACGATGGAAGATGTTAAAAAGAAGTTGGCCGCAGGACATTTTAAAACTATTGAAAACGAAGGAAAGTCAGCGGTGCATTGATGCGCTTTTAACTGTGTCGGGCTCGGGTCGGGCTCGACAGAAATATCTTAATGCCTGTCGGGCTCGGGTCGGGTTCGGTTACTGCTCTGTCGGACGCGGGCCGGGCTCGGACAGAAAAATCCGGCCCGATCCGCACTCTAGTGTGAGTGTGTATGAGAGAGAGAGAGAACAGCAAGAGACTAAAGGGCGAGCTACATCATCATTTCAAACCGCAACATTTGGGGTTAAATCTATTGATTTCAATGGAATCCTTGGTAAAAAGTTCAATTTTTAACAAATTGACTCATGTATTGTTATTAAATTATTATACATTAATGCTGTTGACCAATAGCTAGTCTTCTTGGCAGTGCTGAGGGGAACCAGTCCAAAACGAAGGAAGTTAGCATAATGTATTAGCTGTGACGCAGATTACGTCTACTTTAGCCTGAGAAGTTCTAACTACAACTCCCAAGGTGCATTTCCACAAGCTTTAACAAAATTCTGTTATGTGCAACCACGTTCATGCTTACTAAAGATTATTGATTCACATCTCTTCCAGCATTACGGTTCATTTGTGCTTTTATTGACTCCGTGGGAACACTTAGCTTCATTCCCCAGGCAGTCAGGAAGCTCAACCCCCTCCCCTCTGGCCCCCAAGAACTCTGGACCCTGAACCCCCCACCCCCCTTCCCCTATCAGGATCCGCACTGGCCCCTTTATATTAAAGAAGACACTCAGGAACTTCCTTTATACTGCACATTTCAAATACCTCCATGTGCAAATACCTCACATTTGCACTATTTAGAATGTATTAATATACTGTAGATATTATCTTCCTTTGTTTTATTTGTGCATATTACTTATCTTTTTTATCTTCATTTGTACTTATCAATCAAACAGCTGTTTGTTGTTATTATAGGCGCATAACTGATCAGTTATAACTTCTTATGAATCCTTATGAAGTCTGCCTTCCATACACTGTGACACTGTTACACCCATGCACATTTGTATTAACGTCCCTACTGTAAGTGCTAAACTGGTGACAAGCAGTACTGACAGAACAATAAACCAGACACACACACTCCCCAACACACACACACACACACACACACACACACACACACACACACACACACACACACTCAGGAGGGAAATGTTGGATGGTGCTTACTGTGTCGGCGGTCCGCTCGGAGAGAGAGAAAGAGACAAAGTGTTCAACACATCACATCAGCTATGTAAACTAGTGTGTGTGTGTCTGTGTGTGTGTGTGTGTGTGTGTGTGTGTGTGAGAGAGAGATGGGGGGGGGGCTCTAAACTTGTTGCTACTGTAAACAAACTTCAATGTCTCAAATCACTACTTGAAAACACACAAAACAAACTCATGCTTGTGGTTTACCCTGCTGTGTGTGTCTGTGTGTGTGTGTGTGTGTGTGTGCTTTTGCGTGTGTGTGTACACAAACTTCACCGTCAAAAATCAAAGAAAACTACAGGAAAACACATAAAACTCATGCCTGTGGTTTTTCCCTCACACTCTACGTCCCGCTGTGTGTGTGTGTGTGTGTGTGTGTGTGTGTGTGTGTGTGTGTGTGTGTGTGTGTGTGTGTGTGTGTGTGTGTGTGTGTGTGTGTGTGTGTGTGTGTGTGTGTGTGTGTGTTTGACAGGTGCTAGCTCACAACGGAAAGTGAGTTAGAGGTCAGAAATTCAGATTGGTGCCTTTGGTTCCGATGGCGGTAAACTACTTACGGGCAGTTGCATGAATGTACACACACACACACACACACACACACACACACACACACACACACACACAAACAGACCACACACACAGACCACACAACATATTCATCATCATGCGTCACACTAACCCTTTGTGTGCATATTAGTGTATATATACAGTATGTGTGTGTGTGTGTGTGTGTGTTCCACCATCCCTCTGCTGCCAATCTGAATATTTTACTTTCTATCTCTTTCTCATGTAGAAAAAGCACAATGTTTTTTTTTTATTGCGGCTAGATGCTAACACATTAGCATGACGCAACAGAGTAAGTAATCTACCAAGGATACATTTCATAGGATGCAACCTCAAATTGATAACTTAAGCGACCGGTTTTTCAGACCACTTCCTTCCACTCATCTCCCTCCATTCATTGATTAACCTGTCCATCGCCCCGTCCAGCTCGTGTGCCTGCTAGCGTCAGCACTGCTACCGGGTCAACGCAGGGACAAAATACACACATGTACACGCCCAGATGAGGAAGCTGTAAAGGCCACGTGATGTGGTTAGGAGGCAAAGTTCACAGCGAGAGGGAGTGGCACGGTGTATAAGGGCCAGAAACACACACACACACACACACACACACACACACACACACACACACACACACACACACACACACACACACACAGCTTTTAAAAACAGGTAGGATCACGCTGTTCGCCCACACACATACATTCTTCTCGTTCCAAAGCCAGGTAAACAATTTGGTCCAGAGAGGAAAAGCACAAAGAAGTATTAACCACACACACACACACACACACACACACACACACACACACACACACACATAGTGCGTCTCACTATCTTTGTGGGGACCCGTCATTGACATAATGCATTCCCTAGCCCCTTACCCTAACCCTAACCATCACAACTAAATGCCTAACCCTAACCATAACCTAATTCTAACCCTGATCCTAAAACCAAGTCTTAACCCTCAAACAGCCCTTTAAAGTAGTGGGGTCCAGCATTTTAGCTCCACAAAGCTGTTCTGACCCCTCTTTGGACCCCACAAAGGTAGTTAAACGAGAACACACACACATACACAAAGAGAGCCTCATACCTTTTAGCTAGTAGTGCGTCATACCAATCGTGCTTGTAAATTCGAGGCTCATTCTGCAGCATTCATGAAGTTACAGTGAAGCCTGTGTGTAAGAAGGAGAGAGAGAGAGAGAGAGTTACATAAGAAGTCCCTGTGAGATGGACAGTATCTCTTCACCGCCTGTCCTTGCTAACCACCAGCCAGCCAGCCTCACAGTCCCAGAGGGAAAAAATAAAAAGACGTTACATAAAACGCCATTCACCATAAACACACACACAAACAATGCAAGACATGAAACCGTAAATTACACACACGCATACACACACAGCTCATAAAAGGAACTGATGCTACATGTTTATTATATGTGCATGCTGAAGATGGAGATGAGATTACTTTAAGCATTACTCAGAGCCCAGTGTGTTGTTGATGGTGAACTTCAATCAGCCTGAAGGGACACACACACACACACACACATGCACGCACACTAGGATGTAAGGATCTACTTCCTATATCTACTTCTATAATGCTCGCCTAGGTACTAGCGTAGCATGCCCTCAAACCAAGCTAGTTAGAGTGGAAGACTCCTTTTTCAACATTTTACATTACATTATATGTCATTTAGCTGATGCTTTTATCCAAAGCAACTTACAATTGTATATATGTCAGAAGTTGCACGTCTCTGGAGCAACTAGGGGTTAAGTGTCTTGCTCAGGGACACATTGGTAGATGCTTCGCAGTGGGAATCAAACCCTGGGTCCCACACCAAAGACGTGTCACATCCACTGTCCCATCACCACCACCGCCACCATATTTAAATTACTGGTAACCACTCTGAAACCTCTTGCTATAGTCTCGGTTCTACGAGCCTATTTGAGGTCTTTCAATCAACACATCTTAAAAGGTAGATTCTCTAAAATTGCCGAAACAAGCAATATTTTTTTTAAGATGTATTTTGTTAGGACAGTGCACATTAATCAACATCTCTGTAAATGAGCCAGTGTTAGGCATATGAGTCAGGACAATGACCCTGAAAGTCACATCTGATCATATCAAGTGACTCTCCTGCATGCTCACAGACAGACCGCTAGACATCTGGTCCTGGATCAGTGATGAACTAATAGATATGCTTCGGTCCTGCAGACACTTAAGCCGTGATGTGTCTGATTAAGGGGCAAAGCGGCTAATCACAAGGACAGGGACAGCACAGTCATTAGTACAGGACATGTGTCTACAATCTGCTTTTCAAACGATCCCGTTCCATCCAAGCGACAACTTCAGGGCCTGAGAAGTGAAGCCAATGCTGAGGTGCCTTAAACCCGCATTCTATCTAATTTCCAGCAGGGGGCAACTCCACTAGCACGAGAACGGGACAGTTAGGTTAAGGACAAGATCATGGACGGGGTTGTGTTTCAGTGACACGCTGGACAAGAACGGGACACACACCCCAGTCTCCTCGGTGAAAGTCCTGTGTTGAGGACGCTCTACAACGTCCCTGTTAGTGATGGCGTTGCATAGTCTGTCCACCAGAGGACGCTCTACAACGTCCCTGTTAGTGATGGCGTTGCATAGTCTGTCCACCAGAGGACGCTCTACAACGTCCCTGTTAGTGATGGCGTTGCGTAGTCTGTCCACCAGAGGACGCTCTACAACGTCCCTGTTAGTGATGGCGTTGCGTAGTCTGTCCACCAGAGGACGCTCTACAACGTCCCTGTTAGTGATGGCGTTGCGTAGTCTGTCCACCAGAGGAAGCTCTACAACGTCCCTGTTAGTGATGGCGTTGTGTAGTCTGTCCACCAGAGGAAGCTCTACAACGTCCCTGTTAGTGATGGCGTTGCGTAGTCTGTCCACCAGAGGACGCTCTACAACTTCCCTGTTAGTGATGGCGGTGCGTAGTCTGTCCACCAGAGGACGCTCTACTACGTCCCTGTTAGTGATGGCGTTGCATAGTCTGTCCACCAGAGGACGCTCTACAACGTCCCTGTTAGTGATGGTGTTGCATAGTCTGTCCACCAGAGGACGCTCTACAACGTCTCTGTTAGTGATGGCGTTGCATAGTCTGTCCACCAGAGGACGCTCTACAACGTCCCTGTTAGTGATGGCGTTGCGTAGTCTGTCCACCAGAGGACGCTCTTCAACGTCCCTGTTAGTGATGGCGGCGTAGTCTGTCCACCAGAGGACGCTCTACAACGCCCCTGTTAGTGATGGCGTTGCGTAGTCTGTCCACCAGAGGACGCTCTACAACGTCCCTGTTAGTGATGGCGTTGCGTAGTCTGTCCACCAGAGGTCTACAACTTCCCTGTTAGTGATGGCGTTGCGTAGTCTGTCCACCAGAGGACGCTCTACAACGTCCCTGTTAGTGATGGCGGTGCGTAGTCTGTCCACCAGAGGGCTCTACTACGTCCCTGTTAGTGATGGCGTTGCATAGTCTGTCCACCAGAGGACGCTCTACAACGTCCCTGTTAGTGATGGCGTTGCATAGTCTGTCCACCAGAGGACGCTCTACAACGTCCCTGTTAGTGATGGTGGCGTAGTCTGTCCACCAGAGGACGCTCTACAACGTCCCTGTTAGTGATCGTTGTATAGTCTGTCCACCAGAGGAAGCTCTACAACGTCCCTGTTAGTGATGGCGTTGCGTAGTCTGTCCACCAGAGGACGCTCTACAACTTCCCTGTTAGTGATGGCGTTGCGTAGTCTGTCCACCAGAGGACGCTCTACAACGTCCCTGTTAGTGATGGCGTTGCATAGTCTGTCCACCAGAGGACGCTCTACAACGTCCCTGTTAGTGATGGCGGTGCGTAGTCTGTCCACCAGAGGACGCTCTACAACGTCCCTTTTAGTGATGGCGTTGCGTAGTCTGTCCACCAGAGGACGCTCTACAACGTCCCTGTTAGTGATGGCGTTGCATAGTCTGTCCACCAGAGGACGCTCTACAACGTCACGTATTTTTTTGTTAATATGTTTTTGTTCAAAAGGACTTTAAGTTTCATATCTTAAGTTTGTATTTTTCTATTATATTGTATTTTTTCTATTATTCTATTCTATTTTTCTATTTATCTGAATTTTAATATATATTGATGTTCCTCTGTTTTTTTGTGACTGTAAACAAATTTTTATATTATTTCAGTGAGAACTCATAAATAACTACAAATAACTAATGTTAGGGAAATCTGTTGATGTTTTGTATCACGTTTCTGGATTTTTTTAAGGAGCTTCATGTCAGCCTCAGCGTTTCCCCAGTATAAATCTCTCAGTGGGGTACTGACATTTTGGATTTTAGTCGATGATCCGCTCACTTGGTTGGCTGCTGGTGTCCTACACCGCGGGGACGAACGTGCCCAGTGTGACGGACAGACAGCGAAGGGAAGCCAGGCCAGCAAGGAGCACACAGCCCTGGGGAGACAGCCACACAGTGCTAGTGTTGTTCCCTTTGCCCTTAGACTCCGAGACATTTATCCACCGGGTTTGACAGACGAGGATCCCCAAGCCAGGAGAGAGAGCATCTCACTGGCGGAGGGAACTGCCGATTCGGGGGACTCTAAAGCATCAATGCAATGTCGCAAATGCAGTGTTAACATGGCTGCAGCCAGGAGGGAAAAGTCAGCATCCCACTGGCTGGAAGGGAAACGTCAATCACCACCAATGCCAAATAAGGGACCAGTTTTCCTTAACGATGTAACTGCAGTGCTATGACAAAGCTCTTTTTCTGCCAAGTACCTCAGCAGTGTGTGTGTGTGTGTGCGTGTGTGTGTTTGTGTGTCTCAGGGCGCTGGATTTGCTACATCCAGTGTGCTGTACATTGTGTTCCTGAGTGGCGTCTGACAGCAGCTCTGTGTGCTGCCAAAGAATGTGCTTCCCGGCATCGGCCCAAACCTCCGACTGCCCTACACACACATACACACAGTTACACTTTGCCCCCCTTTGTAATATGTGTTTGAGCGAGAGAATGTCTTGGTATGTGATACACACACTCACACACACTGATTCAAAAATAATCCCCCCTCAGAAACTCATCTGTTTTCTGTTTTCCTTCTCTTCAAACCCAGATAACAGTTACGTTAACAGCATGGTGTCAGTGTCGACATAAAATGACGTCATGACACAGTAAATCATGCCCCTGACAAATAACCCATATTACAAAAAAAAGACTAAAACTAATAAAAACTAAACTAGCAAGTTTAGCTATCGAGGTGTACTCCTCGACACAGTGGCCCCGGGTTTGACTCCGACCCACAGCCCTTTACTACATGTCATTCCCCCCCTCTCTCCCCTTTCATGTCTTCAGCTGTCCTATCAAAATAAAGGCTGAAAATGACCCCAAATAATCTTTAAAAACTACTTAAAACTAAACTGAATTTGCAAACAAAAAAAATGAAAACAAAATAAAAAATTATGAAAAATTCCAAACTATAATAACCTTTCTGAGGACGTCATCTTGAGCTTTGGGAAACACTGATCGCCATTTTTCAACTATTTGATTCATTTAGAAAATAATCGACAGATTAATCGACAATGACAGTAATCGTAATCTACACTTGAATCAACGTCTGATGAGTCATTTTTGAACCAGAAAAACAAAAGTCCCTATTGAAGAAGATTTTCTTGACTAAATGTGCAAGTTAAGAAGCAAAAGCCGAAGAATGTTTTCATTAAACTGTCGCACCACACTGCAAATTACAGTCCCTGTCTGACATTTTCACAATGACACGAGTGTCGGTACGGGAGTGTTTAATGTGTATTCTGTGGGCAGGAGACGCCTGGGAAAGCACTAATGAATGAACACATGGTTGAATATGACGTTACAACTCCCAGGTGAAAACCTCAAGGGTAGTTGATCTGTTACCACGTTGACACACAGCAAAACCAACAGCTGAGTCATAACCCAACACATGAACTCTGACACTCATTAGAGTAGTTCTCTTACTGCTGCTTGGCAATGTTCAGCCTGTTCTCATAAGCATTGTATACCGTACACATTCCACATTTTATTTGCTGTATGCACCACATTAACTGCCGCTGTATGAGAACGCAGCTGGCCACCTAGGAAGGTGGATCGGTGGGCGTTAACACACACGACTTTCAAGCCACAGTTTGCTTCCCAGGGGAAAAAAACAGAAGACTTTCCCCCCAGGAAATGTGTGCTCTTTGGGAATGTTTTAATCCAAACCATTCCTAAACTTAACTAGTCATTTTGGTGCCTGAACTTAACTTTTGTGACCGCCTAACGCTAACTAAAACTACCTTTGAACGCACAAATGTTCCACCAAAACAAGTTCCTTCCCAAAGTCTATTTTGCAGAAGCACCGTGGCTCCATCTGGCACCGCCAAAGACGATTGTGATTGGTTTAAAGGAATGCCAATAAACCACAGAAAGTTTTTCTCCCATCCCAGAATGCAGTGTGAACTAGCCAGACCCTCCTCTGCAGCACTGTGGAGGAAGGTCTGGCAATGTGAGACTATGCAGACCTTAACCCAGCAATGTCCCACACATTTCTCACCATTAGGTTCCAAAATGGACTCAAGATAGAAATAGAAAACATAAATTGGTCGAAACATTTTCCATTGCCTGTTACTTGTAAAAACACAATACCAATAAGTATACGTCGATTCTCCGACCAATCTCCGGTTCCATTGTCCCTTCACTTGTGAACAAGATCCCAAGGTAGAGGTTCGACTATGGACCGAACGCTCCTTTCCAGCATCACCTTCGGCCTAGGGTGCTCTGGTTCCAAGTGCACTTACAATCATCCCTATGTTCGAACATGGTGTTTTTACAGACAATCCATGACTAGCACAGAAGTCCAACAACAGACCACCACTCTGGTTTAGATCAGGGAGGCCATTCCTCCCAATCACGCCTCTCCAAGTATCTCCATCATCACCCAGCAGAACTATGGAGTCCCCTACTGGAGCCCCATACAGGACTCCATTCAAGGTCTCCAAGAAGGCCAAATACTCCAAGCTCTTGTTTGGTGCATATGCACAAACAAACAGTCAGAGTTTTTCCTCCCGTCACCCGCAGGCGTAGGTAGGCGACCCTCTCGTCCACAGGGGTAAACTCCAACGTAGCAGCGCTCAGCCGGGGGCTTGTGGGTCCAGGAGTATCCAGGAGTATGGTTCCAGAACCGAGCCCCACCAGATCTAACTGGTATAGCGCTCTTTTGCACAAGATCCAGCTCCTTCCCCCACAGAGAGGTGATGTTCCACGTCCCCATCTCTACCTTGTTTTTTCATAGGGTTTTTGAACCATTCTTTGTCGGGCCCCTCACCTAAGACCACTTTGCCAAGGGAGACCCTACCAGGAGCACAAAGCTCCAGACAAACCTCTCCACCACGATAAGGTGATGGTTCCTGGAGAAAAATCCCCTTTCATGCTGCAGCTTATTAAAAAAATGTAACAGCATTATACTATGAACTGCATGAGCTCCTCTGCAGGACATTCAAATGCAAAATACTGTACCTCCAAAGGGTGTACGGGACTCATTTACAGACACACGAAAAGAGTACAAGTGAAAACTGCTGCTTTAGCAGTCGATGAGGATGCATCCTCCGAACATGTGTGCACTTTGACCTGTAATCTCTGCCAGTCACATGGGCCGGACACGGGGCAGAAAAACACTCTCCGGCAACAGAGAACACACTTTGACCTTTAAATAACAGCCAGCAGGCAGACAAAACACCCCCGTCACCAGTACTCACGGCTATGTTTTTACCCAGCATGCAGTGGGAATACAAACTCCATTAGCAACTTTATCCATGTGTTTCCCAATCTTCTCCTCCTCTTTTTTATTTTTTTAAAGGGGAGGCTATAGTTTTGCTTGTGCGATCATGAATGAAAGTGGAACATGACTCACATACCACAGAAGGGTTCTAAGTAAGCCGGCGATGTGTTTACGTACATGTGTTTATGGTTGAATGGATGAATCATAGCGACGAGGCAGAGGGAGATATTGGATCTGAGGCCAGGCGAGCGCACACACACACACACACACGCGCACGCACATTTATGTTGTGATTAACATTTTTTTTTTCACAGGCAATACAACTTGCAACATGAACAACCATCCCCTTTGTCATCATCACCCATCCAGACAAAAATCAAAGAAAGATGACACAGTAACTACAATATTCAACTAAATGGTAACAAAGTAGAAAATAAACAGATGTATCAATGACAACACCATGACATTTGTGTTGAAAACGCCGCCACCATAGCACCCGTTCATTCTTCCATCCTCTTAAAATAATCTGTCTGGTTATTATTAAACTAGTCCGGACCCAGCTTCTTATGCACCGAGGATTGACCCCTCTCCCAGAACAAAGGGACACCTAGGTCCCTGCAATCCGACATAGGTTATCAAGTATCCCGGTCCAAAATTTGGGATAATTGGCCGTCCTCTGTCTTACAATTGTAACAACAGTTGAAGATAAACAGGTAGATGGAGAAGCAGAGGAGAAAATGTAATTACCTGCACTGTTTGGGGGTGATTGGCATCACTTCAGACTCCACCAATGACCAAAAACCAAAACCTTAATTACATACGTGAAGTCAAGTTTTTGATTGCAATGAAAGATCAGTCAGTCATTTGAACTTGAGGTGGAGGAAAGTCCCAATCACAGTTTCTTCTCCGAAATACAACTGAGAGCATCCTCCAAAACCACGCTACGAGTAATACAAGCAGTCCTACTGTAGCGTCCGATCTGATCTAGCTCACGCTGGCTTTTGGGCCCAGGAGAACCAATAAGAAGCAGGCAGGGCGGAGCCTCAGCGAGCTGTTAATCGTATTACCCAACTTGTTGTTCCTGCAGCATGGTGCAATCTGGTATCATTACAGTGGGCAGCAAAACAGAGCAGCTCACATCTGAAACCACAGGCACTGCTATGACAACTGACACTACATTTGGGTCTCAAGTGGCTCAAGATGGACATGAACCACATGGTGTGTTTGCATTGCTGCCCCCCCCCACAAACAGGAAGCTGACACAGAAACTAGGGGAAAGCAAAAAAGGCATTAAACAAAGGTCCCAGGTCAGACTCGAACAAGAGACGATGCAGCTCATGGTTGGCACCTTAACCCCTTGGTCACCATGTCCTCATGAACACAACCTGACAGAGACACAGTGTTCACACCTGTGTAGTCTGGGACACATTTGACCACAAATCCTTGTTGTGTAACTCAAATGCGCCCAATGTGTCCCTGACTAGGACGTTACAGGAAAATACATAGTCAAGGTCTAGGAGTGTCTAGCACAACATTGCAAAAAATAAGGAAACGGGAGAGTGGAAACTGAAATAATAAAGCAATTTATAACTCACAGCAGCAGTTAGCAGATACTTTAATGACAACTAGCCTACAGCTATCCATCTAAACCCCTTAAAATGAATCATCTTGTTTTCGAGGGGGTTCCAATTATAATGGTCTCAGGTAAAACCTAACCACTTATGACATTTTATTGTAATGTTAACACATAAAGCTAAATACTTTCTTTAAGTTTGATAATTAGGCATGCTATGAAATATGCCTAGGTTACTTTAGTTGTTATAACCCAATAACATAATCAAACACTGCTTACGTTGCATTAAAAGTGTCATATGTCACACCTAATGACAATGACTCCATAAAGACAGGTGTAATGTCATGGTTATGACAGCATCCTGTCAGTCTTATGCATACCCCTTTAGACACTTTTAGTATAATTTTCCACGCGCCAGCCTCCATAGCATCAGTGAGTCAGTAAAACTAAAGTTTATTGCATTAAAAGTCACTGTTGAGTTTGAATTTTAAAGCTCCATGAGTTGAAAATGTGTCATTACAACACATCAGCTGTGCAGTTTCTGTCATCTTTAAAATAAATAGACTTCTGACAACTGCAAGCAAATGAAGACAACAGCACTTGGCAACTAGCCAATGAAGTTGCAGCGGGGGCCCCCGACAGTTGGCCCCACTTGGCATCAGATTTTGGCGATCTGCCTACGATGTGTTGTTGTTACGCCACACGCGGGGCATGTGACATTACAAGTGTGGGGCAAACCCTAACAGCAGCCTCTCAAGCCAAGGGCAATTAAAAACCAGTTTTAAAATGAGTCTATTTATAAATTATAGAATATAGGATTTTATTTTCTGTCATGTTGTCCTCTTGAGCAGCGTGCTCAAAAAAGCAGATTGGAAATAAAAAAAGTCAGCAGTAAATTGAAGAAGTACAATTCATAGTTTATGGGCAAAATATGTAATAATATGGTCCTTTAAAGTAACTGAACTTAGTATTTACAGGGACTAAAAGTGTGTGAATGCCCCTTAAAGTTCATAAATGCCATTTAAATAAAAAAGAAGATTGATGAGTAGTAGGATGATCCTCTTATTGCATTTCACCCAGCGAGAAGACCACGCCTGCGGCCTGAAGCTGCAGGCAACGTTGGTCCTATGTATGCTGCATCAACGGTTGCTAAGGGTGTAAGTAACCGAACGACACCTCCAGCTTACAGCCACATCATAACCAACCTAACAGTCCACGTCAAAGCAATGGTCATATCTTGATCACTTTATGACTCGTGGAAGGTCTGGTTCGTCGGATCCCACCGGCAGGAAATAACAAGCTGAAAGGAA